>JAHDVE020011619.1:0-10502 GCA_022606495.2 Halesus radiatus | reverse complement strand
TAGGTTAGAATATAAAAATATATTTTATTGTGCTACTTTTGATCTCGGACTACACCTCCTTTGTGTGTTTGTTCAGCTCAGCGCTGTCTGTCTCAAATTTCTGGCTGGCGAACTACCATCTCTTATCCTACTCGTCTTTATTGTTCTAAAAATATTTAACTTGATCTTCCAACTCCAAGATCCTCAGCTTTATTACATCATACGACTCTCTCAAGACTCTTTGCCTCTCTTTGAGCTGGCGAGGAGCTTCGAGTTCCTCTTCTGGAGCTATACGCTCCCTCATCTACTTGATTATCCTTGAGATTTAATCTCTTCTCGTTTCTAGTCCTTCCAAAGTGTATGCATCTTCCCGATACTTCTGTTCAATGTGTTTTCTAGTTTGCTCAGCTTTGTACAAATCCTCTAGAGTTGTTTCAAGCATCTCTTTGGTGTTGGAGAGTTCCCTCTTAAAATTGAGGTCAAAGCTATAGATTGTCCTGTTCACCTTGGAGAGGAAGAGCTTGATTTCTTTAAACTAGTTTTTGAGTCTTTCGACTTCTTTTTTCTGTTCTTCATAGCCTGGGAATCCCTTCATCTTGCTTAAAATCATTGAGTTGATATTGAACTTCTGTTCCAATGTTTTTTCGAGTTCCTGAGCCTTAGATATGGATTATTTAGAGGGGAGGAGCTTCTGGAGCTATTAGTCATAAGTGCTACGGAGCTCCAAGGTATCTAGTTTGTTTTTGAGCATGTCTCTGGACGAAGTCAGCGAGTCAATTTTGAGCTTGATGCGGTTCAGCTCTTCCTGACTTATTTATTTATCAGATCGGACTCTGAAAATGGACTGCTCAATCTATTGCTCCTGGGTCCTATATTGGGCGATCTCGTCGTTTCTTTTCTTCTCAAGTTATTGCATTAATTTCTTTAACTATTCATTCGCACTTTCCTCGATATTCTCAAGCTCCTAATCAACTTTCTTGAATTCATTTTATTTTTCTTGAAGTTCTGCCTTCACATCGTTCCAGTTGTCAGCGAACATCCTTTAACGAGAGTGCGCTGCTTCTACTTCATCTTTTGCCGTCTGCATATTATCTAAATATTGCTTTCTGAGAGTCAGCAGACTTTAACACCGCTGGCTGATATCCTTATTATCGCCACGCACTCTGAGCCGACATTGGTCATATTCTTATACTTCACGATTGAGCTGACTTCGTAGTTCAGTTGTGGTGGCGAATCGAAGGCCCACACTCTCTAACAAGTCGATTAGGTGAGAGACGTGGCGCTCGATGTTTTTAATATTGGGCGGTAATATTTACCAATTTATATTCGAGAGGTGTTGGTAGTGTTCTGCTAAGGATGAATCGTCAAGAGGTTCTTGAATGTCAGAAATGAGAGTTTCAAGAGAAGAAGTCTGGTTTTAGTAGCCAGTTAGGTGTTGGTCAACCATGAACTGACATTGCCATTATTAATTTTTTCTGGAATCTAAATAATAGTAATTTAACAACAAGGAGTGCGTGCAATAAACAAATTTAATAGGTTGTTAATAGAGTTACACCAAGAGACAATGAGGTAGACACTAAGGAGAAAACAGACTAAAAGTAGCTTATCTGCAGTCGGCTGTCCTGTTCCGAACATTTACTTGAAGCAAATAATTAATTTGTTTAAAATTTTACTATTATACACAATTTAAGTTTAGCCAACAATCAATACTATATTTGATTTAATATTTTTTGAAAAAATGCTCATCTAAATACTAAAGCTTTATTTTAGTTACTTTCAAAAGACACAGATCCAATTTGTATTTTATTATCAATCAGGATGAGGAAATATTGTATTTTGTTTGTATTTTTATTTATGCTTTTGTTTGCGCTTTCTATTTTACTTATTTAGCTACAAAGAAATACATATCAATTAGAGTGCCGATAAATCACTTTCTTTGAATGAGCCCAGCTGATCAAATCATACCAGGTCTTACTGGCCTTACTCAGGCAGTATAAGTCTCCGATAATCACAATGCCTCTTTTTGCGCGGCTGAAGATGCTGTTGACCTTACGACCGTCTCGTAAACAC
This sequence comes from Halesus radiatus, assembly GCA_022606495.2. Lineage (NCBI taxonomy): Eukaryota > Metazoa > Arthropoda > Insecta > Trichoptera > Limnephilidae > Halesus > Halesus radiatus. The sequence goes on along the minus strand of JAHDVE020011619.1, from coordinate 8,453 downwards.
CCAATATCATCATTCTAATTGCTTCGTGCTGCGGTGAAGATGATTAAATCTTTCTGATCAACTTGGCTTGCGTCAAGTAGGTTGCACACTTCAGCCAAGTTGATGACTTTGCTCGCTTCTGTTTGTTTGGGAGTCGATGCGGGTGGTTCATGTGGATACATCTAAAGTAATTAGTCAAATTATATCGTTGCATATATTTTTAGGTACCTTGAAATATTATTGAAGTTGGCGTTGAATCAAGTAATTGTGGGCGTCGAAGGCAGTTAGGATCTGAATCTGCTTGAGAGGGGTGAAACCAGCTTTGAGGACATGTGCCACAATTTTTATAGCCAACTCACTTTCGGTACGATTCAGCGGACTGCCTCTGAAAATTTATTCTGCTGCTTTGACGTGAATAAAACAAAGTCTTACATCGAAGATTGGCCAAGGAAACCCTTTTACGGTTGGGGTAATCTCTTTCGTTTCCATAACCCTCACCAACTTGTTATAAAACGTTGAGTTAATCCAATCAAGAGTCGAAGGGTGGATGGTGGAAAGGTTTGTATAGAAAATCACTGGATGTCCCTCTCTCACCAATCTTTCATAGAGACTAATTGCCATACCTTTTGATTTAGCCAATCCATTGAGAACAGTGGGGGCAGGTAGCTTAATGTCTCCTGATAAAACAAGCTTTTTGCACCCCTTTATAATTGGTAGAAGAGTCATGATTTCTGAGAGCTGTTGGGCTTCATCTACGAAAACCCTGGTAAAAATTGAGGATTTTAGCACATCAGAAGCAGTGGCTCTAATTGAGCTCAAGTATACTTGTGCTTTTGTCAAGGACATTAACCTCTCATCAACTTTGGCTGTGATGATTAAACATTTAATTCCTAAATTATGCAGTTGAAAATGAATGGTTTCGATATCATTGGTAGCCACCAGAATAGTATGTCCAGAATTAACCCAGTCAATAACAATATCAATTATAAATGAGCGACTAGTTCCCGGGAAATGCCAGATCAACTCCGTATTTTCAGGAGTGAACAGTGGGGTGTATCTCTTTCCGGTTGTAATAATTGCTTGAACTAGGCGTTCATATATCTTTCGATTTGTGAGTTTGTAGAGGGTGAAAGGGGTGTCCTGATCAATATCCAAGAAAGGACACAGTAACTTGATAGGGCTACACTCCTTGAGTAGGCAGATATATTAGCCTGCAGCTGATTCAAGGAGGCAATATTCCCCAGCTGCCATCGGCACCATATCGGAATGCTCGTTAAAGTTGAACTTTTTGGACAGCTTCATATCGACAGTGTAGTCAGGTTCAAATGGTATGAAGAAAAAGACATCTTCACTTCCTTTGGATAACAATCTTGTGACCTTTCCTTCTATTTTTACAGCCACATCCCTTGCTTTCAGCACATCTCTCCTGCAGCTTGCGAGTTTTTCCACAAACTCACAGAACAACTGGTTTCTCTTATTCGTATAATAGTCAGTATCCCCTCCTTCCTCAATAAAAACATTACTCGTAGTGTAGAGAAGTTCTGCCGCTTTAAGCACAAACTACTTGTTCGTCACATGAATCAGCAGGTCGTACATGCTTTCAACAATCGTATAGTGGATGGGAAAATCATTGACCCTCTTCTTGTCCTTCAATTGTTGGTAGTAGTTGCTCGAGTCCTCAAAGATTGGAATATCAAACTTCAAACCTGGCACTCCTCTTTCGGTCAAGGATAACTCACCTATCTTTGCTTCAGGCTCTTGAACAACCTTTGTAGTATATGCGAGCTTTCTAATCACAAATGGCGTAAAAATAGTTTGGAAACAAGGCTCCAGCAGATAGGCAGGCGGCAGAAATCTAAAGAAGTTAGTTTCGATTACTCCTTCCTCAATCAAAGTTGCCATGATCTGGGGTGGAGGAATGACGGGCATCTCTTACTATTTGGACTTTAGTTTCTGACACACTTTTCGAATATTAATGTTGCAGTCAACTAATTATTTCTTGGATTCGTCACGAAGGGTACGTAGTTAAGGCGAGAAAAATTGAACTACTTCGTTGAGATCCGTCTCGAGAGGGTCTTTCAGCTTCCAATTTTCAAAATCCTCAATTTCAACAGTGTTTTGATCTGATGCTCAATTATAGTAAGTAAATGTTGTGTTGTATTTTAAAAATTGTGATGTTCATGCAGTGAAATGTACATTGATTGTCATAATGCAGACGAAGGTTATCGAGGTCATATACCTCATATTTGTTATAAGCGAATCTTCTTCTGACTCCTTCGTATTACTTGCCGAGAAGCAGATTGACTTCCATGATCTAAGGTTTAAGGGCTTCCCGACAATCCTCGAGTCCACCCGTGTCTTTGCTCCTCCACCGTAGGACTCTGAGCAAATCCCTAACCAGCAGTATGTTTTATGTTTTCAATGCGTATATCCATATCGATGCGATCTGTGTTTCGTGTCAAACTTTAAAAAAATATAATACATTTTTTCACAGATATTTCTTTTTTAAGAAATATCCATTAAAAAATGGAGAAAGAGAGGGTTTGATGTTGGTTGTTAAAGATTGAAGAAGGAAAGGGTAAAATCACTTAAAGGAAATCTAGGCTGGATTTTTTGGGTAAAATATTTTTACATAAGATTTCTAGTGCATCGCCTTATCGACGCTCTAAAAGGCACCTCTCTATATGCTGCAACTACATTATTAGTTATGAGGGGGTGAGCTCTCTCATCTCGACCGCTGCAGGAGGCTCAGCCTTTTGCGAGTCGAGCTCCACCCTCCTCACTAAAATTCTGTCTAAGAAATTTTATTATTTAAAACCAAGGTGAATGTAGCCCTGGTCAATGATATCCATAATAAGTTTGTCTAAGGCCAGTTTTTTGGCCTCTTTTTTAGTTTTGCCCTCCCCCAGCTTTACAAAGCCAGTCAATTCAGGGTCTTCGAATGTCAAGGTAATCTTGCACTTATTAAGTTTGGTCTTTGGTTATTCGCTGAATTCGAAATCACAATGGCTGTGACATACTTGTTGCCAAGTGTTGAAATCCTAAATATCAAAAAATAAAAATAAAATAAAAATGTATACATATGATTAACAAAATATAAAATATATCGATATGAAAGATGCAGTGATTACTTGATAATTGTTAAAAGAGAAATAAACAAGGATTTTATCGCAGGCATGGACAGGCGGATACCATTTTTCGAATTTCTTCTTCCTTCCACTCGGCTGTTGAGTCAGTGGCTGCGGTCCAGCTTGGCCTTGAGCTACGGTCGTGGAGATCTACTTAAAAAACGAGACAAAAACGTAAAGACAAATATAAAAAGTTAAGGGGATGGTAATATGAAAGAAATACCGGTGGTGGCATACTATACGGAGTGGAATTGAAGTAAGGATTATACATACTTCAAAGTTGATGGGTTTATTAGTTAATAAATATAAAAACCTATTCTTATTTTTGAATTTTAGTTTAGTTAATTTATTTACTATTATAAAAAATTATGATTGTAAAACTTAGTGAGATATAGTTGCCAAAATATAACAAAAAATCCAAAATTTAAAAAAATGAAGATCGACGTTTTTTAATTCAAATAAATTTAGATTATCCATTAAAGTACATAATATACAAAACAAATTCAACTACATTATTTGTCCAAACAATAGAACCCATTATAAATAACTTATCGGAAATGTAAATTAAAATCTATCAATTATATTGGAATAAATGCTTATAATAAAAGGATAGGGAGAAGGAAGCAAATATATGAATAAATAACGAAAAGAAATACGGATGAGGAGATGAGACAAATTTTAACTATAAAATTCGTTTCAAATAAAGAATTTCTTTACTTGAAGTCGTCTTAGTATAACATGATATGTAATATCATTTTGTCAACATCATGCAAATATATAGTCATTTTGCAAGATATTATTAGCATTAAAATGTTTATGACTATAACAGATCTATCATAGTCTATTCATTTTAAAAAGATATATAAAAAAATCATCTATTGATAAATAACAATAAGCTTTGACAACTAGGCCATCAATCTGACTTTCCATCAATCTGACTTTCCATTAATCTAACTAATAATATTAAAAAACATACACACGGATTTTCTATATTTCGCAATTCTGAGCGCACATGATAGCTGGTAAAAAATATTCATAATAAAATTTAGAAATGGTCAAAATACAATATAGAAATTTTAATAAATTCGGTGAAAATGATAGAATAATAATATTAGCAAGAAAAGATGCCTATTTAATATATCTTTAGAAATAATATAATAATTAGGAAATTTAATAATAGAGTGTAACTAAGAAAAAGCCAGGAGGAAAACAACACTTTAAAAAATAAATACCCAAAAATGATAATAGCGAAACATCTGGCGAAAGAGTCTCTGACCATAGCAGCTGCCTCGCTGGCACTCAGACACGGCATGACGACGCGTCCCCGCTGCCACTACCTTCCACAGGACAAGATGGACGAGGTCAAGAAGGCACTCATCAACGCCAACCCCAGCCAGAGCAGCGCCATGCTCAAGCTCCGCTTCTTCTGGCGCGAGACCAAGTACACCATGGCGCAGGGCTTTCGCGACTTCTGGCGCGACACCAAGTGGCTCTACCACATCCGATCCAAGCCGATCGAGGACCGCACAGGCTTTGAGCTGCACGAGGTGCGCAGAATCAAAATCGACCTGCTCAAGTTCATGCCTTACAGCGTCTTCTTGGTCGTGCCCTTCACGGAGTTCTTCCTGCCGCTGTACCTGTACCTCTTCCCGAACTCGGTGCCCAGCTTCTTCGTCTTCGACACTTCGCAGCACAAGCACATCGAGCAGAAGGAGCGTCTGCAGGAAGAGGGCTTCAACTTCCTCGAGGACAAACTGCTGACCGTCCTACGCAACGTGGCCAAGAACGAGGAAGACTTCGTGGACCCCACTCTCTTCAGGAAAGACTTCTTCGAGGTCTACTACGAGCTCAGCAAAAACCTCAACTACAAACGCATGAACAGCGACGAGCTGATTAAGGTGGCCAAATTTCTGGGCATCAACTACGTGACGGGCACGGACACCATCAACCGCCTCGTAAACCTGTTCACGTACTTCTTTCCCAAGTACCTGCTCTACAAGCCCTTCTGCTGGCTGCGGCAGCGACTGAGTCGGGGAGTGGCCTCGCCGTACCACGACGCCTGGTGGCTGCGGCGCGACTTCAGGTTGCTGAAGCTGAACTTCTTCCCGTTCGAGATCCTGAAGCGGCAGCTGATGCTGTGGCAGATAAACTCGCACATGAAGATGATCAAGCAGCAGGACGAGGCCTTCCTGAACCACGGCATCAAAGACTTGCAGATCAACCAGATTAAATAATTCTCCAGGAGCAGGGGTATCACCTCCATCTCTTGTTATGAATCTCTGATAGCAGTGTTAAAAACAGAATGGATTGCAGTAACTACGCACCCTAAATTCGATAGCAACACAACTATCTGGTATAGTGTGATGATGTATCATTTCTTGATGGATAAGAATAAGGATATGAACTGATACAGAATAATAAAATCCAAAATTAGCATTAAATCTTTGGATAGGGGTCTTGTGTTTTTTTAATCTAAAATATCGATATTGAATGAGAGAGAAATTCTAAATATGTGCGTTGTGTTATTAAAAAAATAAGATTATTTATTTTCAGTTTTTCTTCCTTTTTTTGAACTATCTCCTATTTTTCTACTATCAAAAACCATCTCGACCGATGAAGTTATAAAATGAAGTTATGCATAATTTAAATGTATAGTTGCACAATAAATAAAAATCATAAAATATCAATATTATAAGAGATTTAAAACAAATTATGGAATTTATTTATTTAAAATTAAGATTGATATATATTCAACAACTATTTTAGATCTAATTGGGTTATTTCAGGCTTGGTTGAGAGTCTGGAATAACTTCTGTTGTTAGTGAATAATCTGCAATTTAAGAGACTAGAAGCCTGTTCTCCGTGCAGAATGCACCGAGTGTTCGCACTCTTTGCCGAACTCGGTCCTTAACTGGCCACACGACGTATTCTTCTTGAGGCTTTTCTGAATTGGTATCATCTTATTATTGCCAACTACATTATGAGAGTTATTGCTATGAGCATTGAACGCATAATTATTACTGCTTGCATTGGCTACGCTTGGTGAAAAAGAAGTCTGGAAAGTCGTCGCCAATCCATTATTGCTATTGTTCTGGAAATTCATGGTGTTATCTTTATCGCAATTAGAAGTCTGGTTGAAGTGGAGAGTGGGGTTGCTTTCCTGGAACATGTTGCGCTGACTGGAGTACGATGACATGAGATGAGTTTTTCGGAGACTCGAGAGCTCATCCTTCAGTAAATCAACTGTATAGAGTAATTAGGTGCATATTTTTCGATGTTCCTATTCCGGCACATATTTCTCAGCAACTTCTCGTCTGAATCGAATCATTTGGTCTGAGGTCGCCTTGATTATTAAGGTAGCAGTCTGTTCTAACTCCAACTGCACATTTTCCCTGACACTTTTCTGCTGGAGTGCCAATTTGTGTATCGTGGCCTTGACCCTACCGAAGAGTTTGAGCATGAGTTCCATTTTTTTGTGATACTTTTTCTTCAGCTGCTAAAATATTTATCTGAACTTGGATAGTTCTATTTCGTGGAGCTTCTTGAGCTCAGCAGCTTCTGACGTGATTTTTGCGTTGCGTTGCCCTTCCAGCTAGTTTCTGAGTTCCAGTGCTTCCATTTTTGTGTGGCTCATTTGGAGTTACCCACTCAGTTTCAACTGGATATTTTTTAGATTTAGATTTTCTTCTTGCAGTTCTCCCAGGGTCTTTATGGAGTCCGTAGATTTCTCCTCGAACGTCTTCAGGATTTCCGCGTTTGTCTTTGCCACGCTTGCCACCTTTTGTTTGCTGCTATCGACTTCACTTGTCAAAAGATGGATTGTCTTGCGCAGTTCCTTGTTGGAATTCTGTTCGCGTTCGAGGTTCGTGGCACTGTTTACTAGTCGCTTTTCCTGGTCAGCGCATTTTGTTCTGAGAATCTCACACTCTTTGCCAATTTCAGTCAGAAGATGTTTGCACTAGAGGTTTTCCTCGTGCAAACTATCGATGGTGGTGGTGAGGTAGAGACTTTCTTTATCCAAATTCTTCATCAGATCGATATTTAGTTTCTCGAGATCATTAATCTTTCGTTCACAACCCGCCTTCTGGTCGGTCAGTTGTTTTTCGGTTCGCGAAACCTTCTGTCTTTCGTTCTTCAATTCTTCGACCAACTATTGAATCTGATTTTCATAGTATTCTTATTTTTTTCCATCCATCTCAATGATATCCTCTTTTTAATCACGAGATCGGTTGAGGTCGTGCAAGAAATGTTAGTTCGTCAACCTCATCTCATCGACTTCCTTCCTCTGTCTATCATGTATTCTTTTCTGTTGTTCCATTTGCAGTCCTAGATGCGAGAGTTCGTGCTCTTTCTTATCCAAATCTCTTTTGAACTGATCGATCTCTTTTCGAAGCCTTTCGATTTCTTGATCCTTTTCCTTGATGCTTGTCTGAAGTAATTCAGTCTTCTATGAGGCACTTTCCGCCTGCGTTTTAGCGGTGGCGTATTTCTAGGTAAGGTCCACCCTGAGGTTTTCCATGTCTCGAATGAGCTAGTCCTTCTTTGCTAAATATGTTTCAAGCTCTTTGATCCTCTGCTATTTGTAGGCATTCTTCGTGTTATCAACCAACATTGGACTCAAATCTCTACTTGCTTCCCGTTCTTCTCTCAACATCTTCCTCACTTCTGCCAGCTCTTCTTTTTTCTGGCTCACTGTCTGTATATATTGGTCGTTGTCCTTCTCAAATCTCTTAATCAGGCCATTAAGACTTTGTATCTACATCAACAGCATACTTTTTTATTTGTGAAGACTGGAGTTTTGGTCCTCAATCTCCCTCATCTTTTTTGCAGTTTTTTTTTATTCAGCTTATATTCTCTGTTTCTGTTTTTCGATGGTTTTCGTCAGCTGTCTTTCAGAAGTCTCCTTGAGGAGCAACTTTTTTTATACTTCCTGAAGTTGCTGTGTAAAGAAACTGGTGACTTCGGCCATATTCTTTTAGAAATTCACAAATCCTTCGGAGGTCGTATTAACACCCAGCTGCTGGTTCATGTTGGGCTGATCGAATGATCCTTCAAAAGTTGTGATATTTTTATCAGCTGACCTTTGGGACTTGAGTCGACGCAACTCAGTTACAAACTCTTTCTTAGTTTAGTCCTCTTCTTCTTGCTTCTCGAGCAGATATTCCTTGATTTGGCAGAGGTGCCTGATGATGAAATCAATGAAGCCATCCGCTTGAGTGCAAAGGCACAACTTCACAGCCTCCTTTATTACGTGTGTAATGGTATCGGAAGACCCTGCCGCGAACTCATAGAGTTATTAATATTTGCCTATAAAATCGTGAAAATATAAATATGAGTAATAGATCT